>JAXQQM020066401.1:0-23885 GCA_034641835.2 Pinus albicaulis | reverse complement strand
CCCCAACATTAGGAGGTAGTGATAAATAATAACAATACTAGGTTTATCAAGTATAGTAATTCGAATGAGTTTTATCTAAATACATTAAGAAGGATCCATTAAAGGGAAATTATAGTGCCAAAAACCATGGTAATTCTAAATCTAATATTGTACATTTATGATATTATAGATAAAAATATTTTATTTTGAATAATGATTAATAAGTATTAATATAATTAATGGTTAATATCGATTATCATTGGAATTCATATTTCATTGTCATAGCTGAAAGTATTGAATTTATAAATGGTGAACGACTATGAAAAAGTTCGGCAATGATGTAATCATAAATAAAATAAAATTTTGGAGATTGAAGATGCTTATATACTATCATAGTATACACCATAAACAATGTCGACCATGTATTAATAAATGTTTATGTTAGTACTCCACCAATACCTCCTATGAAATTAGACTATTTGGATTGTAGGTGAAATATGGTTGTTATGATGAAACCGAAAGGAATTAATAAAGGGAACCACTAGGAGTATAATATCTTGGGTTTTTATCCCATATTTAATAATGTATATTTTTACATAGTGAAAGGCCAAAGATCCTAGCTATGTAATATTTTTTAATATTATTAATCATTAATTATATATATAAAAGGAAAAGAGTATTGGATTCTATGATACCATTAGAGAAGGTTAGCTAAAGACACTAAAGTTTCTATTGACATTATATTATAACCATATTTCAATTACTTGAGAAGAAGGTGGGAATGTGAGCTTATTGGAAAAGGCATGTGTCATTATGAGATAATTCATATTTAACCTCACCTTTTTGGGTGTTCAGGAACTCAATTCATTCATTCCTCTCATTATTTGTTGATTTTCTTGCTTATTGGTGAGAATACGAATTTTATTACTAGGATGAATTATCTTTGGATGTTTGTTATGATTTATCTCATTTTAATTGAATATATATCCAAGTTCAAGTATGGATTGGCATTTCTAGTGAAATTGTTAATGGTTGAGAATCTCTAGAGATTATAGCATTGATATTTCCTAACCAATGGTGTTCGATCCGTGGAGGGAAACAAAATATCTTGAGGGAATGCATTGGAAATAAGGGGAATATTTTCCTTATGTTATGGAGCCTGAAAGGAAAATATCATTAGGTTTTGAGATTGTTAGGGGACTTGTCAATTTTATTTTAGTAGTTGTGATTGTCGTGTATTTTTTAACCATAGAGAGTCTTATCACTCTATAATTTTTATGGATTTGAAAGGAAAACCTAGAGGTAACATTGGACCAATATTGGAGATCAGAAACTGGCCCTTCCAACCTCATAGATAGATATCTCTACAACTCAGCTATCCAATATCACTTATTGGTTGTGTGCTCAGATTAGTGGCCATGTCTTCTATAAATGTTGTTCTTTAAAAAAAATAAATGGTAGGGTTTAATAGAAGTCCATAAGGAATGGATTCATAATAAAGAGGTAAATTAAAGTTTTCAAGACTAGTTAATATGAAAAATACTCTCAAAGCAAATATAACCAACAATTTCTAGACATAAAATTTGTTTTAGTGTGAAGATGATCAGAAAAAAACATCTCAATCATAATAGAGCATATAGGACTTGAATTATATTATAATACCAACAAACTATAGAAGGTTGAATGTAAGATAAATAACATAAAAAATGAATTCTGTATTTTTAAATTTGCATTCAAAATAGAGGAATATAAACCATAATGAATCAAAGAAATAAAAATTAAGAAAGAGAGAGACTAGAAATGGCCAACACAAGAACCATTGAGGAAAAATAATTGTACTTATTCTTGAAAATTTTATTAAGAACCAAAGAATTTTTACAAACACTAGTGTTTTCCCCAAAAAACCAACCATTTTCTCTACTTTTCCAGCTAATTTATACAAAAATTACATTAGTTTTTATATCCACAATTTATGGAAAGTTTAATTACAAATTTTGACAAAATATAAAAAAGAAATCAAGATCCAAAATAAATGGACTTGAAAACCCCCTTATCGATCTTTAATTTTTTGTTTGCAACAATCAACGAGATGGTAAGTCTGATCCCAAAGTAAAATTGATCAAGTGGCTCATCAATAGATGTTTATGATCTTTGTTGGGAAAATTTATGAAAAATAGGGTCCAAATATGCCTTTGTATCTTCCAAACTATGATAGTTTTGTAAGACATGAAACAGGTTTTTATAAATGAGCCGGTTTTCGACAAAATATTTTTTCATGTTTGCAAAATTCATTTTAAAATTCTTGAAAATCATGCAAAATTTGATTACTAAAACAATAAATTATTTAATATTTAAAACTGGAAAAATGGTCTACAAATATTCCCTAAAATATTACAAAAAAATACACCTATGTAAAATCTGAGAGATGTTTTTTTAATGAGATCATTCCCAACAAAATATTCTTTTGGTTTTTAGAAATTCGTTTCCATTTTTTCAGAAAAAAATATTCAAAGTTGATGACTAAAACAAGAAAAACAAAGTAAAAAAAAGTGTGGCAATTTGATTGGTCAGCACCACAGTTTTAATTTTTTTGAGATAGCACTAACAAATTATCTATCTGCATGCCTACATTTTTAGTGGAAGATTATAAAAAAATAATCCAATCCATTACCACTAGAGTCTTTGTCTTGAAGCTAAATTGTGATAAGAGAGAGTTTAAAATATAACTATCTATGAGAGATAGACTTTCCATAGACACACATCCTCATGGAATCATAACCTCTAGTTGGGGGTGACCTATTTTTGAGAATGCATGTGAAATAGATCTTGAATTTTGGTGGAACATCTAACATTTGCAGTAAATTGGTGACTCTATTTAAATATAAGTGATTTCTATGTTCTCTATGTATTTTTATATATGTCTTGTAATTTATACAACTATGATCTATATTTTAAATTTTTTGTTTAGTCCATTGTGTTTTATGTATAGTGATTCTTGTTTAATTCCTTGAGCATGTTATTTCATTGAAGTTTTATTTTATTTCTTATTATAAATGAATGGTAGAAAAATTTAAAATTTTACCATGAAATTAGTTTTCAAGGGTACTAGGTACATCAAACATTCATATCAGATACTAGTTTGTAGCAATTGGGTTACATTGGCTGAAAAATAGGGGAACTTTTCATGTAGAAGCGAAGGCAGGGAATCCTTGGTAGTTAGAATGATTACTTGAAATTATAGAATTTTATGAATTCTTGAATGTGTAGAAAACATGGGGAAAATTTTCATACATTGATGTTATTAGTGATGTGAATGCCACATGACTCATGAAGTGATGATGATGACATGGAGGATCCATGGTGGTACAAAAAATAAGGGATTGTGGTATATTATTGTAGGTTTGCGAGATGATGGGAAAGCCTCATCATGTTGGTGTTATCGGAGGGGAGGTAAGTAGTATTAAAAATTTTATAAGTGGTTTAAAGATTTCAAAATAATGTCGGGCTATTAGTGAAACACATGTACCTGAATATGGCCTATGGGTAAACCATTGTATTAGGAATTCCATTCATATTAATTCACATGGATATAAAAATTATGTTATGAGATCTCCACTATAGATCTAGTGTAGACGATATTAGCCATCATGGAATATGTTCACTTGGACAATGTAAAAGCTTCAAAATGATCGTACTCACCTATCACCTTCTTCATCAGATGACCAATAGGTGTACGGTCGATCCCTACACCTGATGTGTCTAAGAAGTTTCATGTGGGGCATGTTATCACTCAAAGTTTTCCTAGAAGTTGTGTAAGTACCTGTAATGAGCCAAAAATTGAAAATTAAATATTATAAATAAAACTCAATAATATAAAAGGAAAATAAAAAGAAGATTAAATAAAAGAAAGGTAGTGAAGAAGTGAAGACAAGAAGGAAAAGAAAAAATATGGAAAGGTAAAGGAGAAGGAGAGACAATTAGGATTGACCAGTAATATGGTAGGTCTAGAGATAGGTATGGTGACCTATAACCATCCGAACTTTCCATGTCGACTTAGATGCCACATTAAAATTATATTATGAATTCATTATAAATTTTCCTATAATTTTCATGGGAATTTTTTAGGCCCTAAAAAATGTTTTTGGATGTTGAAATTCAAAAATAATTTTTTGCACCAATATCTCACATAATATTTGTAGCTTAAATGAGTTGTTTGTCTAGGTGGATATTGATGGCCACCCGACTATTCCACTTGGGGCCCAACCATTTTTTCTTTCATTTTTTTCAGTTTCATTAATTGTAGCACAATTTACTATTTTTAGCAGTTTTTCATGTCCTGAACTTCCAAAGTCTTTTTGAGGCCATAAATGAAACTTTTTGGGAGCATTGAGAGAAAATTGGTTGTTACTTTTATTTTTCTCACATCAAAATTTGTAGTCCTCGGATAAATATTTCTAATGAGGTATTTTGCGCGTCAAATAGAGATCTTATGCCAAAGTTACGTCCCTGGGAAAATTGATGTACAAATTTATCAAAACGGGTCCCATAGTTTTGGCACTCCTAAGGTTAGGTTTCTGGATGTTTATGGTTTTACATTGTTTATAAATAATAAATATGCCCTCAAACCTCATTTTAACATAATTTATAGGCTTGTAGCCACCACATCTCTTCTCATACATAAGCTACCAATGTCCTAGCTAGTTATTTCCATTCTGTCTGTAAGCATATTTCAGTTATTTGCTATTAATGAAATGAAGTTTTATTTCTGTTTCATATTTGTGTTTGTGTATTTCTATATTTCATTTTGTTCTTGCATAAATCCATATTGGTGGTATCAGATTCATCCGCTACTTCTCTATCCTTCTTTGCATGTCCCCAATGAGGTCAAGGTATAAGTATTTATGGCTCTATCTAGTTGAACCTTTGCAAGATCAGCCTCACAAACCACGACAGTCGCCCGTGGGGGAAGAAAATAAAGATAAGCGATTAGGAGATCCTATCAAAATATTGCTCGAGGAGGCCCTCGAGAAAAAAAATAACGTGATGATGGATAAATTTTCCCAAATCCTTCAACGACTACCCACCGACGATGCATCTTCATCCAACAACCACTTTGGAGGCGCAACTCCTTTTAAAGTACAAGTAAACTTTGACATTCCCATATTTGAAGGCCAAATAGATGCAGACGTCATATATAGATGGTTGAATCTATTAGAAGGTTATTTATTGGTTCATGTTTTTTCCGACCTAGAGAATATTATTTTTGCACTCCTCAAAGCTAGCCCCCATGTCAAGGACTGGTGGGAAACCTACTGCGAGAAATAATATGTGGGGGAACCCTCTCTGTTCTTAGTCGTACCCACTTGGAATTTTTTTTTGAGATGCCATAAAGGAACAATATTATCACATGGGGAGCTATGAGGATAAGTACATACAATGGACTATGCTGCAACAACAAAGGGATCAAGATGTGTATGATATGATGAATCTGTTCCATACCCTCCACACAAATTTTGGTATCAAATATTCAAAGAAACATTTGGTGCTGACGTACTGCAATTGTCTACACATATACATTCAAGAGGAAATGGAGTTCCTAGACATCTCCTCGCATGGTACGACATATGGGTATGCTGCCAAGATTGACCAGAATTCAAACAAAAGAAGAGATACTTTGGATCTGCAAATCAAAAGCAAGGAAAAGTTGCCCCCAAACTGTAGAAAAAAAGGAAAAATCCAAGGCATGGTAGCCTAGGATAACCTGCCAAATATGAAAGCAAATAAAAAAACTTTGAAGCTAAATAAGGACACAGGAAAGTGGTATGAGTTCCATAAGAGCTCCACTCACAACACAAGTGAGTTTCAGGCCAAACAGTCAATGGTGGTCGAGATGAGGACTTCTAAATCAGATGCATGCTCCGACGAAAAATCAGAACCATACAAGGGGAATGATAAAGGGAAGCATATTATTGATGTGAATCCCAACACCATCACTGCCACTGCAAAGTTCCAGAAGGAGGAACCAGAAGATCCATAGGAGGAGGAGCATCTCTTCCACTCCAAAATGTGGGTAAAGGGTTCTGCGCTATAGTTCATTGTCGATGGTGGGAGCCAAAAGAACCTCATTTCAGTAGAGGATGTGAAGAGGTTAGGCTTGTTGACCACAACACACCCAAAATTGTACACCATCAGGTGACTTCACCAAGGACAGGATCTCTGCGGCAGCCAACAATTCCACCTTATGTACAACATCATGGATGAGGTATTATTAGGCCAACAATACCACCTTAATGGATGAGTTATTTTCTGACATTTCTCCTCTCGATGTTTGAGATGTATTGTTAGGCCAACCATACTTGTAGAAGTGGCATGTTGTTTATGAGTCTTGGCCTCACGCTATTATTGTTACTTTGGTAAGTAAGTTGGTAATCTCATTTCCTAATGATCTACCCTCATGGAAAGAAGAACATTGTGGCCACGACCTCTAGACAAGGCTCCTCTTCATGACTAAAACAAATGGAAAAGGTTGTGGAGGAGTACGGGGACATATTCACCTCACCCATAGGGGTGCCTATACACTGTCAAGTCAAGCACGCCGTCGATCTTACCCCAGGTGCGCCGCTACCCAATGGACCAATATATCAACGCTATGTGCCAGAGAATGATGAAATAAAGAGGCATAGTTAGGATATGTCTTAGAAAGGTCACATCCATCTGAGTTCATCGCCTTGTGGGAGCCCAATCATGTTGGTGTAGAAGAAGGATGGGAGTTGGAGACTCTGTATTGACCATCGGACACTGAACAAGATCACTGTCCAGAACAAGTACATGTTCCCATGGATTGATGACCTTTTGGACCAACTCAAGGGGGTAAAATTTTTCAACAAGATCGACTTGAAGTCCGGCTATCACCAAGTACCCATCCAACCCTCCGATGTGTGGAAGAATTCCTTCAAAGCCAAGGAGGGCCTTTTCAAATGGTTGGTCATGCCTTTTGGGTTGACGAATGCTCCCACAACATTATGAGGTTGATGGATGACATCTTGCGGCCATTCACCAACTAATTTTTGGTATTGTACTTGGATGACATCCTGATCTTCAGGCCAACTTGGGAAGAGAACCTCCAGCACATTCGAGAAGTCCTCTAAGCACTACGACAACACAATTTGTGTGCCAATTTGGAGAAGTGAGCTTTTAGAATGAACCAGGTTCAATATATGGGATACATTATTGATGAACGGGGGGTGCATGCATATACAACCAAGATCCAAGTCATTGAAGATTTCCCAGCCCCAACCACTCTAACAGAGCTTTGAATATTTCTGAGTCTTTCTAATTTCTACCACTGGTTCGTGCTGGGATTCTCTGATATCACTTGGGCTTTGAGTCAAGTCAACAAGGGAGGACTGAAAGAAAAATTATTTTGGTTGGAATCTCAATAGAAGGAGTTCAAATAATTAAAACATCGCCTCTGCTCTGCCCCAGTGCTTACATTACTAGACTTTCAAAAACCATTTGAGATCGAGATATATTCCTCTGACTATGCTATTGGGGCAGTTCTTACTCAACAGGGGCATCCAATGGCATATCACAATGAAACATTATCTAACAGAGTCCACAAGTATGCCACTTATGACAAAGAAATTTATTCCATTGTGTAGGTAGCCTCTTTATTGAGATAACCAAAATCTCAATGAATTAGTTGCGCTTTTCACTGTGTGGAATATATGACTTCCATTTCTAAGAAATATCTTCCTTTTACTGCATCACTGTTTTGAAAAAGAATTTGCAACAAAGGTAGCTATTATTCCAGACTAGATGACTACAAATTTATTACCAAAAAAATGTCTAACCTTCGACACTAACATAAGTTAAAATAGAGATTTTAAATTATTTTACGACTCTAAAACATTATGAAACCTATTCACTTAAAAATACCTTGATGTTGGGACTCTTTTTAACTTTTATTGGAAATGACTCAAAATTTGGACATGGACTAGGACACAATAAAAATATGAAAACAGTGACATAATGGTGATTGCACCATTAACATTGTCAGTGCTAGCAGAAGCATTACATTTTGGGGAAGGAAATGGTCATCCACACAGACCACCGACCCCTGCAGTTCATATAGACAAAAGGAAAGTTGTAGAATGATTTCCATCAGAAGTGGTCCACATATCTGCAATAGTTTCATTTGAGCATTAAGTATAATAAGGGAAGCACCAATAATGTTGCAGACTACCTCAGTTGACCATCGATTATGTGTAATATCCCAAAACCGTGATTTTTTACAACAATAAAAATACCTTAAGGTATTCAAAAGTTGAAGATCAGTAAGTGATCAACTCATATATTTTATTTAAACACATAGCTTCCATAGAACAATCACAACAACAAATTGTGCCTTTAAACAATGTCACCAAGTGGGGAAAAGCAGCAGTTTTGGCCCCAAAAACGTTATTTTCTGAATATTGAGTTATAACAGTGAAAAATAATGGTTTTTTCCCTTATAATAAACAATATAGGACATGCATGCAAAATATTTTCGGAAACAAATGTGTTTAGCCTAGTTAAATAGGCCTCCCATGCTCAAACAACATAAAATTGACAAAACCCCAAGGCTGCAAAACATCGGAGTTGCTACATAAGAGACTGCGTAGTCTAATGGAGCTAAAAATCAGAAAATAGAGAAATAAATCAGATATTATTATTATATTACTCAATGAGGCATAAAATCAGAGATCTAATCTCTTTTATACAAATCCAAGAAGACCCAGCAAAGGTTTCTTGACAGAAAAGATATACAAGAGAAAGTTGCTACAAATATATGGCTGAATCATACTGTATATATGAAGCTATACATAATAATGGCTGAAAATACAAATAAATGGTTGTCAAATCTTCTTCTAGCTCTCCCAAAGAAAGGTTGATCCTCCTCTTCGGAAACTAGCTCCTCAAAATGGGGTTTTGACCTCTCCCACTGCACACCTTAAGAAATAATGTAGTTTTCTAAAGGGACTATGTTTTTACTGAAGGTAAGTGCTTGGACCAACACCAGGTAGTGGAAAATTCAGATCATAAGTCTCCTCTTATATTTCTCAAACAATATCTCCAAGAAAGAGTATGGAATCCCCACCCGGGAAAAACCCTTGCACTAAGCAATGCATCAACTTAACTAAACAACCAAGTATGCAGGAATTATAATCAGACCATATAAAAATATAATCTCCAATATGTCCATATGATTTCCATCTCCTCAATTATATAATTTATGAGCTTTCTCACTAAGGGTCCCACCCACTATGAGGTTGCTTCCATGCAAAGGCTCCTCCATCAAAACTGCACTATCCATCAAGGTGGTTCAATGTATCTAGACAACTTTTTTGACTTAGTCAACCTTGACTGAATCTTCATGCCCTGTCCCTTTTTACACTCAAGGTGCCTTCATTTTGACTAGCTAGATTTATCTCTATTCACATTGAGTTGGCTTTATTTAGGATCCACTTCTTTGAGAATAAATCATGTTCACTTGGTCAAACTTGACCTTTTCCTCATAGTTTAGACCTTTTTCACACATGTGGATGCTTGATCTGGTTATTCCATGAACCCTTTTCACACTACGAGGGATTTTTATTCTTACTTGAGTAACTAATGAGCCTCTTTGCCCATTTATTCATTCAGCTGGATTTAAAAAGGCAAAATTAATATTCCTATTAGCCGCATGCTAATTTAAGAATATTACAGTCTCCCCCTCCCAAATGTTTCTTGTCCTCAAGCAACTACAATGGTGCTACAAAATCTCCCCTCTCCTCATTGTGGCCTTCTGAAGACAAACATGGGGAATTTTATAATCAATGAAGGCCTTCCACCTCCATGCTATCATCCAAAGAAAATGAGCTACCTCCCAGCTTGGTAATTTATAGAAAAGCTCCTCCCAATGGCTCATGAGAGGCATGCCCCAAGTGCTCCAACCAAAAATATGGTCCACCACATAAAGAAACAAATGGTATACAATAGGGGCCATATGGTTCCTCATGCTCCTCTTAGAACATGAAGTGCAGAGAATGTAGGGACTTTCTTCCCCCAAGGACACACACAACAAATGTGTCTCCCCTCCAACCATGCTCCCAACAAAGATAAGAACATCTTCAGCTAATGGAATTAGAATTATAGTCATGCTAGCTGCCATATGCAATAATGGAGAAGGAGAGTGGTCCCTCAAGTGCAACCAACGTAGTTTTATTCTTAACTGCCATAGGATATGATATGAAAAGTGTTTTCCCCAACATTTTCTTGCTGCCTCATCCTTCTTACATGCTTGGAGAAAGTGTAGTATGGTTTGTGTTGATGAATCACACCATGAAGAGTACATCATCTCTCCAATATCTCCCAAGGAATGGCCAACATATCCATTATTCATGGCCCAAAGTGGCTTATGAAGCCCATCAGAAAAGGTGCCCCCTCTTGGAGCCAAGACCTACACATGAGTGTTAAGAAAATAAAAGTATATAATAAATACATCATGAGATTGAGAAATACAATGTTTATCATACACTTGTTTAAAATCAGCAAGGTAGCTGATGGATGAGATCCTTCTCACACTCAATGAATAAGGAGGTGATAATGATAACTCTTCCCAAGAGCTATGTTCCTCCTCAACCAGCAAATGATCCATGCAATTACTCATATGAGAGTGCATCTCCTCTTTGAAATTTTCCCACATGAATCCATCTAAGATAGTATGATATGTTCTAATGAAACCAGTGGGGTTTGAACGCAAGACCTCATAGATTGTGTTAAGTATTTTATTCTTGAGTTTGGAATCTTTAGTTAAGTATATCTGATCATGGACATAAATGATCCCATCAACTACCTTACACTTCCCATCCATTGCTTGCGCATCAATAACCTTACATGTGAATAGGTCCTTGGAATATTCCATCAAGAGTTGGGACTCCCAATAAGGGTCTAGGCTTCCCAACATTGAAAATGTTGTAGAAGTCTAAAATGATGCATTTGCCATATGATGGCTCTCCTCCTTGACATGATTGATGTCAAAGTCACATGTTGGAGTATTCCCAACTTTATTTTGCTACCTCTCTTGCAGTTAATCTTTCTCAAGACAAGTTTGAAGTCTAGGAGAGTCACCCTCTATTTGAAAGGTTCGCTTCCTCAAAAACTTCCATAGTTTTTCTCCTGCATACAAACATGGAAGTATCTTTTTGTTATGTTCAGTAATTTTCATTATATATTGGAGTATCATTTTCTGCTCCAAAGCTATGGAGTAGCCTTGTGATACTATGCTCATGTCAACACAGATTTCTAAATCTATCCCCTCCAACGCAAATAGATGAATGGAATATAGCAAAGTCAATTTCAGAAATTTTCTTAGCCTCTCATCAATGATTCTCAGCACTGTAGTGGCTCCTTCCAAGGTTCCCTCTCTAGAAAAATATGTTTCTGCTACATATAGTTTAGAGAACACTTCAGTTTTCCTCCAATCAGGAGGTCATCCTAGTGAAATGCCTCCTTGCAAAGAGGCATCAAGCCATAGAGTAGGATGGGGATGTAGGTGGACAGACTTTCCCCTACCTTTATTGCATAGGTCCTCTTGCCTTATTTATTCTTTTTAGTTTTGAAATAGAGAAGGGTACATGCTCTCCATCTTGTGATGCCTTTCCTCATATTTTTCTCCTCCTATCCTTGTGATGCCCTTCCTCCTATTTTCCTCCTCGTATCCTCAAGATCTCATGCTGCTCATGTGTTGTGCCAAGAGCTCTATGGGTGAGACCTTTTGGAACTCCTTGCAAGAGTGCAAGAGTTTCTTCTCTTGGAGCAAGTGCTCCATCCTCCTCTTCATGAGGTGCTTTAGGTTCCATTGTCATGACTGCGTTATTCTGTCCTGCCTTCCCTTTCTCCTCTTCAATAGTTGAAGTTTCCTTATCTTCAACAAGAGACCTTAGATCTTGGTCTTCTTTTGAAGAAGGAATCTTCAGGTTCCCCTTTTGAGAAGAAAGCCCTTCATCCAAATGAGATCTTGCCCTTGGAAAAGTATCAAACAAGCTCACCTCCTCTTCAGTGGTCTTTAGAAATGGATTTGGATTTATAGTCCCTCCCAACTCATGAAAAAGCTTTGTTTGATATGGTTTGATAGTTTCAATAGAAGATGTTTCACATGAAATTCCATGAAAACTCTCTACCAATGTTTTAATGAACCTTGCATAAGTAGATTTATTTGCATTATTTAAGGAAAATGATTCAAAAAACCACTAAGCATAGGCCTTACCCTAAAAATGTAGCATTGCTACTTTGATGGCTTCAATTTCTGAAACTTGATGTTGTTGCACAAATGTGTCTAGCTCCTTCACGCAAGCCCTAGCCGGACATAGAGGTTATCCATCAAAAGTAGATAGAAAAAATTTACCCCCACCCTGCTTCTTGCTCCTTGAGCTCCTTTCCTTCTTCATTTGGAAAAGCCTTTGTAAGTTAAATTGATCTTTGAACTCAGATTGAGCTTCATAATCCTGCAAATAATCAACAAGAGTGTTCCTCTTTGACACATCTCCTTTCTTCCTCTTCATGAAGAAATTTCTGATAGAACATGGCAGATCTGATGATATGGCTAAGTGCTCATATCGATAGTATGAGGATTTATAATCTTCGTCTTGTATAGATCTTGCTGAGGGATTTTCATATTTCTCCCTCATTTCTTTGATGCCTTTCTTATACCCTCCAAATTTGGAAAGAGAAGTTTTGAGAACCTATTTTCTCCAAAAAACAAGGGTTTGATCTGATTTCTTCTGCAAATATCCTCCTCCCCATGAGAATACTCCATAATGCTTGAAGCTCACAAGCTGAGCCAAGATTGTTGCTCTGATACCACTGTAATATCCCAAAGCGGGATTGTCTACAACAATAAGAATATATTAAGGTATTATAAAGTTGGAGAGTATAAATTAATCAAATCATGTAGTGTATTTAAACACATAGCTTCCATATAACAATCACAACAACAAACTATGCCTTTAAACAATGTCACCAAGTGGGGAAAAGCAACAGTTTTGGCCCCAAAAACGTTATTTTCTGAATATTGAGTTATAACAGTGAAAAATAACGGTTGTTTCCATTAGAATAGAAAATATAGGACATGCATGCAAAACATTTTCAGAAACAAATTCCTTTAGCCTAGTTAAACAGGCCTCCCATGCTCAAAACAACTTAAAATTGACAAAACCCCAAGACTGCAAAATATCGGAGTTGCTGCATAAGAGACTACGTAGTATAATGGAGGTAAAAGTCAGAAAATAGAGAAATAAATCATAATTTTTTATTATATTACTCAATGAGGCATAAAAACGGAGATCTAATTTCTTTTATACAGATCCAAGAAGACCCGGCAAGGGTTTCTTGACAGAAATGATATACATGAAAAAGCTGCTACAAATTTGTGTCTGAATCACGCTGTAAGGCTGAAGCTCTGCATAATAATGGCTGAACATGCAAATAAATGGTTGTGGATGCTTCCTCTAGCTTTCCCAAAGGAAGGCTGATCCTCCTCTTGGGAAACTAGCTCCTCAAAATAGGGTTTTGACCCCTCCCACTGCACACCTTAAGAAATAACGTAGTTTTTTGAAGGGACTGCATTTTTGCTGAAGGTAAGTTCTTGGCCCAACACCAGGTAGTGGAAAATTCAGATCAGAAGTCTCCTCTTAGATTTCTCAAACAAGATCTCCAAGAAAGAGTAGGGAATCCCCACCCAGGAAAACCCTTGCACTAAGCAGTGCA
The DNA here is from genome assembly GCA_034641835.2 of Pinus albicaulis. Taxonomy (NCBI): domain Eukaryota; kingdom Viridiplantae; phylum Streptophyta; class Pinopsida; order Pinales; family Pinaceae; genus Pinus; species Pinus albicaulis. The sequence continues at coordinate 10,118 of JAXQQM020066401.1, read as the reverse complement.
GCAACTTAACTAAACAACCAAGTATGTAGGAAGTCTAAGCAGATCACATAAGAATATAATCTCCAATACATCCATATGCTTGCCATCTCCTTCATTATATAATTGATGAGCTTCCTCACCAAGGGTCCTACGCACTATGAGGTTGCTTCCATGCAATGGCTCCTCCACAAAAACTGCGTTGTCCATCAAGATGATTCAATGTATCTAGACAGATTTGTTGACTTAGTCAACCTTGACTGAATCTTCATGCCCTATCCCTTTTCACACTCAAGGTGCCTTCATTTTGACTAGCTAGATTGATCTCTATTCACATTGAGTTGGCTTTATTTAAGATCCACCCCTTTGAGAATAAATCATGTTGACTTGGTCAAAATTGACCTTGTCCACATATTTTAGACCTTTTTCACACATGTGGATGGTTGATCTGGTTATTTCATGATCCCTTTTCACACTATGAGGGATTTTTATTCTTAGTTAAGCAACTTACGAGCCTCTTTGTCCATTTATTCATTCAACTAGATTTAAAAGGAAAAATTAATATTCCTATTAGCTACATGCTAATTTAGGAATATTACACATCAATTGAGGTCAAATGAATCAGTTCTTAGAGATAGGAATGAGTCACTTTCCTCATCCTATACTCTAGCTTGTAGTTCAACTTTTCATGTAAATCTCCCTCATCTCATGGATTTGACCCCCTGAGGCTAGGATGAGTTAATTTGAGGTCTATATCTTATTTTTTGTTTTCATTAGTAAGTGTTGGACTTAGTTGGATGTTTGGCTTTTGAAGAGACACACTTTTGTATTAGTTATGAGCAGAAAAATTAATCAAATTTGCAGCTATTTTTAAGGGATCCATGTGGTATGGTGTTTAGTTTCATTTTCTCCTTTTGTGCTCAGTTGTTAGAATGTTTTTTTATTTTATTTCATACATAATTTCATTTCTATTAAGTGAATTTTTGCAAGTTAGATAAGCAGAATCCATTCTCATATGCTCTGTTTTGGGTAGACATTCACAATCTGTTAAATTTCCTCAGTTTAGAAAGAAACCATGATTTCGCCATGCTCTTTCTAGCTCCTCACCCATCTTGATCATTCGACCCATTGAAATCCCAAAGTGCTAAACATTGTACCTACCTTGCCCCATAGAACACCCTGCAAATTTTGACCTAATTTCCTTGTCCTAACTGTTTGACTCCTCCTGATCCAACACAATGAAATCAAAACAATAAAAACACTGAGCTACTATACCTAGCCTAATTTCTTCTTTCCTCAGTCATCTTGGATGTGAAATTACATTTTTTAGTTTGAAATTGTGCAATACGTAGTTCAACCTGGGCAATGAGCTTGGAGAGACTGCACATTTCCTAGTCTCAATGGCCAAGGTTGTTGGTTGAGGCCTAGCATTATGCAATGCATAGTGAGGCAAGCCAGTACTACACATTGCGTGGTTCTAGAAGCCAGGCATGAAGCTTGAGGTTCCATATTACGCAATTCTCAACTGGGAAAAGTAAGTTATGGCCAAAGGAAAGGGAGATCTTCCCAAGGGAACTGTAAAAAATGAGCATATATGAGAGATGGTAAAGGCATGAGTGCATATCTGATTAATTGTTGATGAAACAAAGTAAATCGAGTGCAGAAAATAAGTAAACAAGAATTAAACGAGATCGGTGAGGAGAGTCGCCACAATAGCGACCATCGGTGCAAAAATGCAGAAATCAATGCGACACTTGTGAAAGGAAAAAGAAAGCATAAAATATAACTTCTACAGGCTAAATCATGTTAAATATCCAACATGCATGAAAATAAAAAAGAAAAAAAACACTCATGCAAGACAAATGGAAAAAAGTGACAGAAAAAGCAACTAAAAGCAATAAATGCAAAACTCACAGGGAAAAGCGACGACGAATGCACCAAAGGTTCCTTGATCTCCTCAGGAATTCTAGAGCTCCAAGATCAAATGTAAGAATGAGATCTAGGGGTGTTGAATAAATATATTTGTGAAATTATGGTTTATGATGCACATACCACAAATCAAGGGAAAATCCACACTTGGCAGAAGTTTCCAAAAATAGGAAGTGTGTTTCCTTTGGGCTACTTAAAATAGATCCCCAGATTTTAGCGATTTTTTTCGCCTTTTTGTTTCTTATTTTTTTGAGAAAAATTTTCATGCACCTCACCAGGAAGGATTGCACATTTCTTGGGAACTGGTCATTCTCAGCTCAGTGTACTGCGCATTTTCTGAGCTTAGTGAGTGATTGAGCAATTTCTAAGTTTAGTGTTGGGCTTCCTGTCATGACTGCATAGTTCCTGAGCTCAAGGATGGGTTGCCAATTATTATTACACAAGTCTGATTGACAAGGAAAATATTGGCTTGAATAATTGTGCATTTTCTGGAGGCAAGCCCAGAACTGATGTGCAAGACTTAGGCAAGAGGTCAGATTGTGACTTAGAGAAATTTTCTAAGTGCAAAATGATCCAGGTCTATCAATTTCCGGATTTACCCATGATCTTTTACTTCTGTGATGTGGTTAGAATTGCACTGAAAATAGCATTAAAAGAACACATACGCATGCTTTAAGTAGGAGGAAACAAGACAACAATCAGCAACATAAGAACACGAGATGTTGATAATGAAATTCACCCAGTGTGGGCTATGTCTCTGGGCCTGATGTCAAAATGGGGTAGGCCGCTTCAGATAGTGCTGGAAATGGTGATGATGTACATGGACTAGGTTTTCTGTCATAAAATCCCTGTTGCTGAAATGTACATCTCCATTAGATTCCTATTACAGAGAGGTGTAAAATCGACATAAAATTTGTCAAATTTTGACTCCGACAAGTTCGGGACCTCAAGGAATGTTTTTGATGCCCCTCAAGATTCCATGGGCAAGGTTCCACTCCTCTAGTCGCTCATGGTTCTGCACCTACAATAAAAAAAATATTATTTGTTGAATAATGCGTCGGTCTGCTCCACGTTCTGCCTTCGCTTTTCTCACGGCTCCATTGGCCTCCTTGTGCACTCATCTCTCATGTATTCTGCATCATTCTCCATGGTTTCCTTGAACCATTTGAATGGAATTTTATAACCAAGTGTGAGGGTGAATAAGAAAAACTATGAGGTTGGCACATTGGTTGGCATAATCATATTAAGATACTTGTTGTTCGGAGGTTTTGGGTTAAAATCCCATTGACTCCCAATATTGTTTTAAAGCCCAATTTTATTTTTAATATAGTTTTTTCAAACTATATAATATATGGAATTTGTATGTCCATATTGTAACAACTTCCAAAAACATGAGAATAAGACAAAAAATTGACGTTGCACCATCCAAGGCCAATTGGTTCTAATTTGAGGTGCCTTTTGGCACCATGTGATTGGTCCATGTGGCAAGCCCTCATTAGTCCACATCATATGCCACCTCTACTACCTAGTTGCCATGTGTCGACTTATGGTGTTGCCACATCACCTTTTTGTGGGTTCACCTATTTTTTTGACTGGGCTACCACATTAGATTTTGGGTCCCACTAGGCCTACCACATGTCATTCATATGGCCTACCACGTTGCAGAATGTTGACTTTGACTTGTTTTTTTGTTGTTTGGTACAAACTTAAACTGAAATAACTTTCTCATACAGACTCGGATTTGAGTGTCATTTGCACCATTGGAATCGGGGTGATCAGCACTACAATATTGTCCTGGTTTGAAATAATTCTGACCACTTTTAATTTTGACCATTTATGAGCCCTCTTGGTCCCTTGAGGGTGTCTGGAGCCACTTGGATAAGAAAATAAAATGATCACAAGGAAACCTAAAAGATAAACATCAATCAAAGCACACATACTAGATAGCGGTTCAAGGAATGCTCATGTGAAGAGAAGTGAGGCTCCAAAATATAAGCAATAGAAAAAATTTGGAGGGTGGTTGTAGTCGCTACAACATTGGAGACACACTGGTAGAAATATAGCTCTCTGAATGAATCTTGTCTTCATGTAAAACCGGGTCTCACCCTTTCGGAATTATTGTTAAATTCATCAATTACCACGACTCCCTCACTTATTTTGATTATAAAACACAGTCCCCTTCTTTCTCTTCATCAGTGGAACACTAACCAAGCCAAGTCACACTAAGTTGTTTCGATTGGGGGTGAGGAGTATAATTTAGATGCACAAGTAAAAGAAAATTTTTGAAGTCTTTATTTTCATTTCTAGTGTTGTTCCACTTCCAGTAGGCCTGGAAATTACCCCAACATAGTCACTTCAGAAAAAAAATTCTCCGTTGCTAATGAGCCTAGACAGTACCCTGACGAATTTTCTTGATTTACCTCTCTACGCAGGAAGCCTTTCTCTCCTTTCTCTCTTTATTTCATTTTTCATTTTTCAAAGAAATGTGCACAGGAACTTATTTATTCACGGGGCGGGAGAGGTATCCTAATTTATTGAGAGTACAAGAGGTTGCTCCTTCAGAGAAGTATGTTCATGTACACCTTTAACTTACTTGTTAAGGTTTTCCTCCCTTCCTTGCTCTACTATACTAGAGTGACAAGGATTATTCGAATATATAAAAACTGATTAGAGTAGGCGAAACTAGTTAAAACCAAAACATCATGATTTCACTGCAACTCTCTCCGATAAGGAACATATTTTCCATATGAGCATCATCAACAAGAAAAAAACATAAAGATTCACGTAAATAGAGGGAATAGTGAGAAGACCGATTGTTGGTAGAAGAACAACTTTCCTCTTGGACTTCACCATGCTTGCTTCAGAATCCAAACACATTCTCATGTGCAAAATAAGCTAAGACTAAAAACAAATAAGAGAGGAAAGAAGCAATACTAAAAATAACAAGTGAAAGAACATCAAATAAAACAACAATGAAAAGCAAACACTACTCCTAATCCTATCCTAAGTAGAAAGTCGGCCATATCACGTAAAGTGATATTTCCAACGCATTGATATGCCTACACAGGTGAAGGAATACATAAAAAGAAATATACACATGCATAAGCACATACAAGAAATATATGACATTGCAAACCAAAATGTTCAAATTTTGAACACGTACGTAGAACAGAAATGGCGAAAAGAACATGGTAGACACTCTGCAGACGTATCATGATGTCGTGACACATCGTGAACCGAATAATTGCAACACAAACTTTCAAACCATGAAGGCTAGCAAACATAAATAAATTTCCATTTTTCCACGGTGCTCACCAAGTACGAATCCTTCAATGATTAAGTGATAGGAGCATGAAAACTGAAGGAGGATGCGAAAATTCTAAACAAAAAAGATTTCCAAAATGTACAGGAGAGTGATGAGGATCCTCAAGTGATTCAACACTATTTTGATCAGATGTGGAATTGAACTCAAGGCTATGATAACTTGACATAACCATCAACTTGGGTTGAAGTGTCTCAACATCTTGAGGAAGATCCAACTCATCAGAAGATAGATCATCAAAGATCGGTGGCCTGGAAAAATCAATAACAGGGAAATCATCATCATGACCAGCTGAAATAGTGAAAAGGTCACGATAGCCATGATCAGAAATTTCAAGATCACGCATGGAGGTGTCCTCATGATATGATGAATCATATAGATGGGAATATGGAAAATGAGAAATTTCACCCTCTATGTTTTCATAAAATTATGATGAGATATCGGGAAGATCAGTGATAGAAGATTCATTCTCTCTACATTTAAATGAAATATTGGCATCCCAAGAATTATGTGAATGATCGAAAGCATCAACAACATCATAAATTTAAGTTTCACATGATTCAATTATAATGTCATAATTGTGGATAGTGTCTGGGTAATGCAGAAGAGCTACGTAAGGAAGACGATATTCCTTCATCGCAAATTCTTTTTTAATAACAAGCTCTTCCACATACTCATCATAAATGACATCGTTGTTTGGATGCATAACAACAAATCCATCCAACATTTGATCCTCATGAACATAAACAAAAGGATATGGAACAACATAACACACAAACTCGCAACTCGAAGGATCAAAGGGACCAAAGGGTGGAGGCTGAGGAGAAAACTCTTCAACGCATTCACCGAGCTTGTAGTCCAAAACTGTGCAAGGATCCTGAGTATGTGGGTGGGGAAAGGATGGTGGTTCAGGAACAAATTTCTTGCAAACATTTGCTACTAGATCCTATGGTAGTAAAGCAATTATATGAAAAGAAAATGAGAGGTTTCCTTGATCTGAAATGATTGCTAGTTATTTTTGTGCTAGTATCATTTCTAGATATAAAATTCTCGTTGCTTTGGTTTTCTTATTCATCAAGAGTTTGTCCATGAGAATGTGATTGTCAATTCAATTTACTTGGTGAAATTTATTTTTTGTCATAAAATTAAAAGAATAATTTTAAATCACTGAATAACAGAAAATATAAACACATAAAACACACATAATAGAGCTCAATACACATTATTTTGTTAAAGGATTTGACCCCTTCTGGGCTACATCTTCTTGGTCCAGCTTCATAGTGTGGGCCTTTGTATTAGCTTCAAGTGTGCTAAAATTGATCTTACAATCTTCAAATGATATTGGAACCTATTCCAATGAGTTTAAAACATAAAAATCTACCAGAAATGACTATTTGTTTGCTCAATTTTGATTCTGGATACTCTGGCAATGCCTCCAACACCTAGTGGCCCTAGGCTTAAAAAATCTTCAAATGCACAAAAACACCTATAGATGACCCCTTTTTCCTCTGCAACCTGCTTCATTGAGTTCCTAGCATGTCAATTAGCCAATAATTCCTCTTTTTTAGCTCTGTTTGGGCAAAAATTTCTTCAGTTATGGAAAAAACTGTATTTCCCCCAATTTCTCCACTATTTCTGGAAAACTTCTAGTTAAAATTTTAAATTTGGCATTCCGCCACATTTGGCATGCTCCTCCTGAATTTACGCTAGACTAATCACTCTTAATTAAGTGATAAGTGAGAATTAGGGATAATCAGTGGTTTTAATTTAAGCGCATTTAGCGCTAATGGAGATTTAATGTGGCATAACCACGTTTTAAACGCTAATAAAACACCATTAACATTTCTGCCGGATTTCTGTCGGAGCTCCTAGTTCCAGCTATCGGTCATGTGCGAGGGGGTTGGCCCCCTTCAGACCCCCAATCACCAACATGTTTATCTTTAAGATGTAGTGGGATCCTTAATGGTTAAGATCCATGGTATAGAGGGACTAGTAAGGTGTTATGGTGGTGCGAGTGAGGTCATGGGTTCGACCTCTACCCTGCCACATAAATTTTTCTCAAACGTATTTATCAATCCGCCTCCAAAGTTGGCTTCCTCCAACATATTAATCTCCTGCTAACTTTGTTGTAGCGCGTCTCCAAATTTAGATACATCCGTCGTATGGTCTGGTTTAAAACTATAGGTTATATATATATATATATATATATATATATATAACACCATATAATATATGTGCGCAAAAATCTATAGTTTCAACCTTGTGTTAAAAATATATGCACCCACTGAAAAAAAACCATTTAGACTTGACATAATAATTCACATGCTAACCTTCAAGGCCAAGGGGTGGGGGCACATGGAAGCCCCTGGTTGCGCCACGTGGCCTATCCCCATTGGTACAAAAATTCAACAATTAAAAATAATAATCATGCACCATTAATAATAGAATTCACCCTTAGACTTAGGATAAAAAAAATTCACTCCCTAGTCATCATCGACGAATTCGGCTGGAACACTTGGAAAATTTTCATTGGATGAATCTGGATAATATTCTCTGAGAAGCTGACTATACTTGCCACATCATCCCTGTACCTACTCTTTTTTTACCTATTTTTGAAATCGAACAATATACCATAACTCAGTCATACGAACTCAGATTTTGATGAAACGAGTTGCATCGAAGTTCTGGTGGCGAAAGTCTATCTGGTTGTTCAGGTCTAAAAAATTTCTGAGCACTTTGAATTTTTAGCTAAAATACTGATCCCTGATCATTCCTCCCAACAAGAAGCCTTTTGGACCCCAAAATCTCTCTTGATTACTGATTATGAAGATGAGGGGACCGTTCCTTCACTCTTCCAGTGTTTATCCATTGAAATTTTCCTAATTTTATCATTTGGAGATTTTCATAAAAAGATAAATGTTTCCTTGATTTTGATGACCATCTATTGTTGTCTTTGACACTGTCATGTTGTAATATTTATGAATTTGTAGAACAAAAATCTAATTTTGCAGAAAACATCTTGTTTCTACCTTTGTCAACAATCCAAGGAAACTTGGAATCTTTCTCACCTTGCAATCTGTCACTATGGCGATTTTTAGTTGCTTTTTCCTTGAACTTGTGTCGACTCTTGACCAAGTATCTTCACCATTGTAATGTGCCTTTTGGAAATCAACAATGAAAAATTGTGAAACCTATGCCTTCTTTGCCAAGATTCTTTGTCCTCTCTTTGACCTTTGCAACCTCTTGCACCGACACCTTGTTTTCAACACTTCTCAAAACCAATGTTGACTGCTGCAAATGTTTTTCACCTTCTTTCAAGGACAAACTGTTATCAATCTAAAACAACTCATTACACATATCAACATTTGTTTGAAAAGTATGATGCAAAAAATCTCTTTATTTTATCATCATCAATGTCAACTATTTTGACTTGCATTGACTAGCCTCTTCATTTTCCCTGCATTAACTAAAGAAGTATTCAGTTTCTTGTGATGAGCTCTCACAATATACTCCACTCCATCCTTAAGAAAAATATATTTTTTCTCATGGCAATAAAACAATTCTTTCCCATCATAAAAATGTGGACTTCCAAAGATAATCTCAGAAATGTCAAGTGGAATTATATCTAACTCGACTTCATCAACACAGTTTGCAGTAATAACAAATCTAAAAATGCATTTCCTTGTAACCTATAAATTAGCATTCTTAACTATCCATCCCAAAGGGTATGGTTTATGATGTGGCACGATTTTAAGGTTAAGATTTTTGACTAAATCTTCTAAAATCAAGTTTTATTTTGATCCTGTATCAAATAAGGCATCAATCTTTGTATGATTATTATCACTCTAATATGGAACAATTCTTCTCTAATGTCTTCATTCGAAGTGTTGTTGTGACTATTTGAGGAACTAGTACTTTAAACATATTTCCCTTTCAAACCCATATCAGTAATTTTTGTCTCATCTCCTGAATCTGACCCTAAGTCTTGTTCAGCTATAGCAACAATTTTGCCTTTCTCTTTGGCTTTCAATTTGGTTTCAATTATGGATGAAGTTGCCAACAGTGGTCTTCATCATGGCCAGTCTTTGAAAAAATTTTGAAAATGATTTTTTCCTTATTTTTCTTGATACTTGCATTCTTCTTTCCCTTCCATTTTCCTCCCTTCTCTTTTTCCTTACCCTCACTTTCACCTTTCTCCTCTATGTTTTGTTTTCCCCTTGCCTCCAAGTGCGCAGCTTCTACACAAACTTCATCTAAATTGTTTAGGTTAAACATATGGATAGTATGATTCAAATAGGAATGTAAACCTCCTATGTATTTCAAGAGTGTATCTTGAGAATTCAAATTTACTCCTAACAACAAATATCTCTTTCTAAACTCCTGTGTGTACTCTTGAACAATTTGGCCTTTGAGCTGCCTAAAGTTTTTCCAGCTCATCATTGCTTTTTGCATATGGGCCAATGGATAAAACTTTATTTTAATGGAAGAAATGAATTCAACCCTAGAAATGGAAATCTTACCACGAATTCGCATTTCCTCTTGAGTCTTTGCCTCCCACCAATATAGTGCTGCTCCTTCTAGCCTTAATTAGGACAACTGGATCTTTATGTCGTCTTCTTCTAAATTCTGAATTCTACTATATAATTCCAATTAACGAATCCAACTGTCTAAGTTCTCAACATTAACCTCGCAATTGTATATGGGAAGTTCAAAGTTGATTTCCAACTTGAGTAATGGTGTCTTTCCTTTTGGGATCTTGGAATGAGTCTGGGTAATAGTTTTTGTGGTGGATGTGGAAGATGAAGATGCTGATGAGTATGAGGAAGAAGAGGATGGTGGGGATTGAGGTGGCTTTCCTCCACCACCTTTTGAGCTCTTCTCTTCATACTTC